>JAQGEP010000350.1:0-33594 GCA_028476805.1 Acrocalymma vagum
CATATTGGTGGAGATAATAATGGTGGCGTGAAGGGGGGTAATTTTGAAATGTGGGCGTTCGGTGGGGCCGGGCGTTCGCTGATGTAATACGGTAGGCTACGCTTCATTGTGTGGGCTTTTGGCACATATGAGGAGTTGTTGGTCTTACGGAAGGATCGGTCGCCATCCTACGTGCTTTTCAAAAAAAGTACATATAGATCCAGAATTTCAATGATATTGGCGCTGCTGTGGCACAGTATTTCTCCACTTTCGTGTTCTCAAATCAACCCTTCTTTAAAATACCTCCTCTTGGTACCCTGATGGACTATTAATTATCCTACACTTATTGCGCAACACTTCCCAACATTAGAAATAGAGCTACATATGTTAAGATATGCAGGCGACAACTGAATCCTATAATTTAAATAAGCATCAGTTATCTACGCTCTTTAGAAGCAGTGGGGAGTCTGGATCCCAGTCTCAGTCCCTTGAGAAAACCCCCACTAAGAAGTCCTCTCTTGATGTTCCCCAGCGTATTGAGCGCAAGCTCGCTCAATACAACGCATCTCAGAGTATCGTTAAGCGCTGGCTGTTCGAGATTGTTAGCTGGACAGTTAGCGCAACTTGCATGGGTACGTATGCCTCTCAATCCTATGTATCTTTAATTGTATAAAAGATCTGATCTAGTTCACAGGCGCGATTATTGGCATCCTAGTTTTCCTCAGGGATCAACCGTTGGGTAAATGGCCCCTAGGATTAACTATAAACACTATTCTAGCCAAAATCGCATCAGCTGCTCTTATCTTGCCTATATCAGAAGCTATCGGTCAGTTAAAGTGGACATGGTTCAGTAAAAATTCGAAAGAGATGTTTGACTTCGAAATTTTTGATAAGGCTTCCAGAGGGCCATGGGGCTCGATGATGCTCCTATTTCGTACGAAGGGAAAGTCGCTTGCAGCACTAGGAGCTTTGTTAACACTGCTTCTTCTCGCTATAGATACCTTCTTCCAGCAAGTGACTGAGCTACCGGAGCGATGGACTTTGTACGAAGGCAATGCGACCATACCTAGGACTATCAGATATAAACCCAACTACCGTTCTGAAATCATTGATGGATATATCGATGGAATAGCTGAGGACTTGGACCTTCAAAGAGCTATACGATCTTTTTTCTATGGAAATGGTACTCAGGGTATGCTATTTGGGAATGGATCCAGGCCAGATGTGCCATTATCTTGTCCTACTAGCAAGTGTGAATGGGAGCCGTATGAATCGCTAGGAGTCTGTAGCGCCTGTGCCGATCTGGCTGTGTCTGATATTCTCACTTATGCATGTCTGGAGACAAGATTGGACTGGGTTTCCAACCTCACAGGCGTCGGGACGGAGGACACATATCCAAATGGTAAGTGAAATTCAAATATACGTCGCTGCATCTTCTCTCCCGCACATTGAATTAACCTCAGAAGCTGTTGAGGTAACTCCAATCAAAGAGCAGAATAGATTCAATCATTGGTTTTATGGTGCTTTTAGTAACTGTTCATTCTTAGGCACTGCTTGTGGTTACTTTTTGAACGCGACTAGCGAAAATCCTATCCTTATGTCAGGTTATAGATTTAACTCGAATGGATCTACTAATGGAAATTTCAGCAGCGCAAAAGGAGAGGCATTGATCATGCGTACACTGCCACTAGTTGCAATGGATGACAGAGAACGGATCTTTGGCGGTTCCATCAATTTCAAAGACATTTACTTCCCGCTCCTCGACACTTTCATTGTAAGCGCAATCGACGGGACCGCAGAAAGCGTCTACCATAAAAGACCTCCAAGGGTGCAGGAGTGTATGCTATCCTGGTGCGTCAAAACGATACGGTCGTCGTATGTATTTGCGAATTATGAGGAAGAGGTGCTTGATACCGTAATGAACACAACGGCGGACCAACCATTCCCTTGGGTAACGACACTGTACGAGACTTATACAGACTACGTTTTCACGAACAATATTAGCATCTATACCCCCACAGTTGATCGAGATACCTTAGGATTCGGAGTCGACAATGATACATTCGTCAATGCCGTGAGCATTCTCGACGAAATATTTCCCTCGATGATGACGGCAGACGATAGTTTATCGGTTCCACGGATCAGAACAAAGCTATGGAAAATAGTCCATAGCTTCGAGCGTGCCGTTGATTTTAGTCCATGGCTCTCCCCTAACAACGTAACGCGACATATGGAGAGACTAGCGACAGCGATGACTAACACCGTAAGATCGACTGCAGAAAGTAACGAGCTTGTTCACGGCCAGTCCTACTCCCTTGTGACCTATGTTCAGGTCAATTGGGAGTGGTTAACTTTTCCACTTACCTTGCTCCTGCTCTGCTTCATCTTTTTGGCGGCAACGATCTACAAAACCTCGTCGGGTTCAGGTGGCTCTGAAGAGACGCGGGTATGGAAAACGTCAGCAATGCCGACTCTTATATATAGTCTACCAAAGGACATGCAAAGGGAGTTCACATCTCCTGATACCTGGACGGAGCGATCAAATCAGGGGGCGAAGAAGGTTAGAATCAAGCTACACCCAAATAAGGGCTGGAGGGTCTCTGGGCATGCGTACACACCGACAACACCAAATTTTCCTGTATCTACTTAGCTGAAAGAATGAATTGTGATTTTCTGAGAAATTGTACTTTAGCTTTGTTTGAAGAGATATATATCTCTCCTTCGAAGCTTTGTCCGCTTAAAAACTCTTGTGGCTAACTAATAGTGCAAGTCTGATCTTGTGCTATAGAAATGAATGGAGATTAAAGAAATTACAAAATCAATCTTGGTAAAATAAAGAGTTACCTTGGAAAGCCTTGCTTCAATGCCATTGTAGCATGTAAGGTAGTGACTGTGCTGCGGCACTAGGCACTTCGTGTGTCTTAACATTTATTCCTAGGATCTTTAAAAAAAAAAATGATCGGTTCGAACAGGAAGGAAACTGAATTCTAAAATTTCAAGAGCTGGTCTGAACTCACAACCCGTTGGTCTTGAGTAAGAAGTGGGGGTAGCTCTAGCGATAGCATGTATAGAAAGAGGTGTCTGTCTAACGCCTGGGAGAGCTATACTATAGCCTTCTTATACCAGCAAATATATACGAGAGTTGAAATCGACTTATTAATAAAATCTTATTACGTAATCTATAAATATTGTAAGTGTTTACTAGTAGCACTTTGAATAATCTCTAATTTTAAACGCGAGCGCTCGTAACGATCAGGAAGATTAGAAAGATCAGAAAGTTGGCCAAGCTTGTTGTATGCGGGCACGAATGTTCGTCACGGCCTACTTGCTGTGCCGCAGCGCTAAAAACACACAAAGTGCCCCAACGAAAGGGTGGTGATCGGCGCAGAGACAAGGTACTTCTGCGCCGCGCTCACATGCAGCTACGCGCTAATTAGCCACGCTTGATAGGCTACGCTTCTTTGCTCGTACTCTTGGCACACATGAGGAGTTGGTCGCCATCCTACGTGCTTTTCAAAAAATACATATAGATCCAGAATTTCAATGATATTGGCGCTGCTGTGGCACAGTATTTTTCTACTTTCGTGTTCTCAAATCAACCCTTCTTCGAAATACCTCCTCTTGGTACCCTGATGGACTATTAATTATCCTACTTTCATTGCGCAACACTTCTTAACATTAGAAATATATGTTAAGATATGCAGGCGGCAATAGAATCCTCTACCTTAAATGAGCATCAGTCATCTACGCTCTTTGAAAGCAATAGGGAGTCTGGATCCCAGTCTCGGCCCTTTAAGAAAACCCCTACTAAGAAGTCCTCTCTTGATGTTCCCCAGCGTATTGAGCGCAAGCTCGCTCAATATAATGCCTCTCAGAGCACTTTCAAGCGCTGGCTATTTGAGATTGTTAGCTGGACGGTCAGCGCAACGTGTATGGGTGTGTATGCCTCTATATTCTATGAATCTTGGGCCGGATAAAAGATCTAATCCAAGTCACAGGCGCGATTATCGGTATTCTAGTTTACCTCAGGGATCAACCACTGAGTAAATGGCCCCTAGGATTGACTATAAACACTGTTCTAGCTAAGGTAGCATCCGCTGCTCTTATTCTACCTATTTCGGAGGCTATCGGTCAACTGAAGTGGACATGGTTCAGTAAAAACTCAAAAGAGATATTTGATTTTGAAATTTTCGATAAGGCTTCAAGAGGACCATGGGGCTCTATAATGCTCCTTTTCCGCACGAAGGGCAAGTCACTAGCAGCACTTGGAGCATTGTTGACATTGCTTCTTCTTGCGATCGATACCTTTTTCCAACAGGTTACTGAACTACCGGAGCGATGGACGCTGCATGGAACCAGCGCTATCCCTAGGACTGTTAGATATGACCCCAACTACCGCGCCGAAATCATTAACGGAAACTATGAGGGGATAGCTCAAGATTTGGACCTCCAAAGAGCTATCCGGTCCTTTTTCTATGGGAATGGTACTCAAAGCATGCTGTTTGGGAATGGCTCCAAACCCGACTTCCCACTATCCTGCCCTACCAGCAAGTGTGACTGGGAACCATACGAATCGCTAGGTGTCTGCAGTGCTTGTGCCGATGTGCCTGTGCCCGGTATTCTTACCTACGCATGTATCGACACAAGGTTAGACTGGCTTTCGAACCTGACAGGCTTGTACACGGCGGACACGTACCCAAATGGTGAGTTCATTTCACTGAGATTTGTTGGTAATGCTCTTCCCTTCTACAGCTGGACGTGTCCACAGCAGTTAAAGTAGCGATATTGCTCAAATTTCTTTGAATACCTGATCTATTTAAATTTTTTGGTACCGTCTAGTAACAATGTGAGTTTTAGGTACGGCCTGCGGTTATTTTCTGAACGCAACTAGTGAAACACCTGTCCTTATGTCTGGGTATAGGATAAACGCCAATGGCTCTAGTGACGCAAATTCCACCGGATTACCCGGCGAGGCGTTATTAATGCGTACTCTGCCCCTTGTTGCAATGCATACTAGAGAACGAATCTTCGACGGGTCCATCAACTTCAAACACATTTACTCCCCGCTTGTTGACGCTCTTATTGTTAGCGCAATAGACGGATCTCCAGAGAGTGTCTACCAGAAAAAGCCCCCAAGAGCCCAGGAATGTGTGCTGTCGTGGTGTGTTAAGAGATTTAAATCATCGTACGCTTTTGCCAACTACGAGGAGGAAGTCATCGAAACATTTCTTAATACGACAGTAGACCAACCATTCCCATGGGTAGTGACGGATCACGGATCATGGGTGGACTACATCATCAAAGATAATTTCAGTATATATTCACCAACAACTGATCGAAGCACCCTTGGATTCGGGCTCTCAAACAGCACATTTCTTAGTACCGTGATTATATTAGACGAGATATTTCCCTCGATCATGACAGCAGCGAGCACCTCGGCTGTACCACTTATCAGATCAAAGCTTTGGGTCTCCGATGCTTCCTATGCTCGCCCTGTGGACTTCAGCCCGTGGCTATCACCGAATAACGTTACGCAACACATGGAGCGTCTGGCGACCG
The DNA here is from genome assembly GCA_028476805.1 of Acrocalymma vagum. Lineage (NCBI taxonomy): Eukaryota > Fungi > Ascomycota > Dothideomycetes > Pleosporales > Acrocalymmaceae > Acrocalymma > Acrocalymma vagum. Next base: position 5,539 of record JAQGEP010000350.1, read on the forward strand.
CTATGACTAATACAGTGAGGTCGAATGCGGAAAGCTACGAATTTGTTGAAGGTCAAGCTCTCTCTTTAGAGACTTATGTGCAGGTTAGATGGGAGTGGTTGACGTTTCCGCTCACCTTGCTCTTGTTGTGCCTCATCTTCTTGGCCGCAACAATCTACAAAACGTCGTCGGGTTCAGGTGGCTCTCAAGAGACGCGGGTATGGAAAACGTCAGCAATGCCGACTCTAATATACAGCCTGCCAAAGGATATGCAAAAGGAATTCACGTCTCCTGATACCTGGACAGAGCGATCAAATCAGGGGGCGAAGAAGGTTAGAATCAAGCTACACCCAAATAAGGGCTGGAGGGTCTCTGGGCATGCGTACACACCGACAACGCCAAATTTTCAACTGGACAGTGCTCCGCCTGGGCGCGCACAGCAATAGGAAGTACCGGGGTAATATTGTGTAGTTTAGTATCTGTAATGTGGATCTGTTATGAGTTCTATTTTCCTACCTAGCATGTTTCTCAATCAAGCTAGTTGAGCGCAATACGACCCCAAATACCGTAATTTCAGATTACGAATGTATATGAAAGTGTCCCATTAAGAAAGAACGCTCAGCGTACAGGGTATATAACACGCTCGGCACAGCATAGATGCCATCTGCTCATACATCCTTCTCAAGACCGGAGCGTCGTTGATGTCTCGCCCCAGAGGCAAATGTTGCTGAAGTGCGTAGTCGGTACACCCTCATCACCATTCGCTAATACTTTCACTCGCGGTCGCGGCGTCGTGAACCCTGGACGTTGAAGCATAATGTAGCTTTGGTATATGCCTCAACACTCTCTTTACCAGGTGAAATAATCGAACACTGAATCCTTCTCCTCTTCCTGAATTCGCATGGAGCGCATTATTCTTGGGCGTGGAGTTCGATAAGGTAAAATCAATTCGGCCGTCAGCCTGTTATAACATGTCGGACGTGACTTATCGCAAGTTCCCCAATTGCGTGGCCCTTCTTTGAAAATCGGTCCGTAGATGAAACCTTGGTGCTACCCGCTGACACGACGCGATATGGCTCTGTTCATCAGAGCCCGTTGGTATCGGTCCGAGACTTGCATTGTTCTTGTCCTTCCTGATTGAGTATTCTTTTTAATTTTGCATTTGCTTTGCAGACACCACTTCTTCAAACATCAACCCCTAGTCTTCCGATCAACAAACTCCCCTCGCTCCCGTTGACATGATTTCTTTTCGTATTAGGGGTACCGTATACAGCGTTTTCTGGCCTTGACAGCATTTCGCTCTCACTGTTCCACCCGTTCGGACTGGAATGCCTCGACTCTGATGTCACTGTCGTCTCCTTCTGCACATGTATTCTTGGTGGTATCGCCCTTGCTTTCTTAGACGCAAATGGATTGATGTATCGTGACCTGCTTGTTCCTGTCTGTTGCGGTGAATAAATATCCGTTGCCATCGGAACAGGGTAAGGATTTGTGATCGAACTGCATTCCATCAAATCTGCCCGACGAACGCCCGAATGCGAACGCTTGTGACCACCACTGTCTCGCCCCGACCCTGGGATCGAGCCACGGTGTACGGTGCCATTCTCGGAGCTAAATTTGCGAGCCATGATGTCGTCTAGAACGGATTTGAAGTCGTCGAGGAAGATGGTGTCGGAAGCGCACTTGAATACAAGCGCAAATCGCCAGTATGGATTGATTCCACTGTTTGCTGATATTTTGGCCGCGCTGATAATTACATCGGTGACCAAGAACCCGATGCTTATAAACATGCACCCTAGCATGACGCCAAACCTGCTGTTGATTCGGATCAATGCCCACAGCCTATAGTTGTATGTTTTCTTAATAGCGTCGACTAGCTTCCAGGTCGTAAAAATCCACCAGGGGTCACGGAGTAATGCTTCCCACGGTCTCATTTGAATGTTGACTGTGGATCCAAGAGAGTTGAAATAGGCAAAGTTGGACCAGGCTTCGGCGACCCAAAAAGGTTGGACACATAGGAGAGAGATGATGAATGCGCGAGAGCCCCAGATAGGAAGGAAAGGCCGGATCTTGAGCCAGGAAACGATGTTGTGGAGCAAGTAGGAGATGAATAGCAATGTCGCAGTAGCGGAGAGATACCAGCCATAGACAGGATCGTCGAAGAAGATGAATGTGCCATGCCAGAGCGCAAGGACGAGCTGTGAACGATGCTTAATGACTGACTTTTATAGAATTGTTCGCAGGGCCTTGTTCGACCGCTTGTGGACGTACCTCGAGTAGAATGAACTTGTGAAGCCATATTCCAGACCGGTAATTGCAGAAGACAATCAAGATCAAAATTATGAGGCTGCCGACGTTGTATCCCTGCGCCCAAGCCTCCAGGAAACCACCTTCAGATGACATGCTTGATCGTGTGGGCGGTGATGTGCGAGTTGAAGGTACGGGCTCCGGTTGCGGCATGCGCCTGTACAAAGAATGCCAGTCGAGTTGGTTGACGGGCGCCATTGTGATGTTGCGCTACGGTGTAAGTATCAACAATCATCAGACGAAAAAGTGGAGCGCGGGACAGAGTGGAGGGAACATGGGAGGCCAAAATGGTGGTATAAGTGCCAGGACGTCGGTGGGAGACACAAAGTCGAATAGCTGAGAGGGCGCAAGACAAGGCGTCCTATGGATGACTGCAGAGACCTGTTTTGACGAGAAGTCGCAAGTATGGTAGTGATAGGGCTGGAGGTGGGGCGTCCTTTTTTACGCCAGCGCAGGTGGAAGAACGGCAAAACCAGCAGACAAGACAGACTGACAGGACCAGTGCGAGGCAATCTATGTTTAACTCCAAACCTTTGGGCTTCTAGTGGACAGGGCAGGCGGGAGACGGGGAGACAGGCGGTCGGCAGGCGTCCTGGTAAGGCGAGGGTTGCCAGTCTCTGTACCACTCATCACACAATGCTGACCACCACGACTGATGATCGTTCTGTCGAGCTTATAAGTTTGCTTCCACCACATCGATTCCTCACCACTGTAGGTGCAAACCCCATCTTTTGCGCCTCCCCATGGGGAGAAAACTTAGCCCAAGGCTAACTGTTGTGCAGCCAGGAGCCCCTCTGACAAAGGGAAATTCACCGCATTTGCAGCCCCTTGAGCGAATCAATGGCTTTTGGCCAGGTCTTCGTGTTTCGATCTGCGGCAGTGCAGGGCTGAGAAGTCCTAATGAGCAGAGGTGATGTCGAATGATGAAATGGATGGCCCGCCTGACTCAGACCACCGAGGTCTGGGGTTTGCTTGCTTGCATACATCTGTACTAGTCACGATGCTCTCGTCCCCAGCTTGGACGTATCCGGCACCCTTTCTTTGACGCGTACGGGGGGTGTTGTATCGGATGCAGACTGGCTTGGCCTCGAACGTGCCGCGCGACTTGGACTTGGGACTTGACATGGCCATCAATCCACCCGTTGTTCAAGCTATAGCGCATCCAAGCCCAACTCGGCGCTGGTGTTGCTGCTCTGCCGGCTCTCACGTAATAGGTGACGACGCTCTGTGGGACGTCAGTGGGTGGTCTTCCATGTGCGAGAATTTCTGCGCGTCTGGAGAATGAACTGTTGGGGAACTATTCGCTGAAACTCGGGCGGGTATCGGAATTCCCGCATTGTCCACATACCCTGCAAAATACGCCGCCGGAACCTGCTAGCACGAACATTTCTTTCCACGGGAGAGCTAACTTCGCTAAAGCCGCTAAAGCTGCCAAAGCTGCCAAAGCTGATATGGATGGCCAGATATCCGTGTCTTCCACGCGAGCTCTGGATCCCAGGGGTGGGTAGGCGTTTCCTGACAGAAGTTTGAAGCGCTGATCCCACCATTTTACAAGAACCGCTAGATGCGCTTTGATGGAAGTAACTTTGCTGCACACAAAGCCAGACTATAGAATTTTGCTTTCTGTAAGACGACAACGTCCATATTTTCGGGAAACTGTGCTCTACAGATTGCCCAAATGTATGCTATTGCTACAACACCTGAGTGTACAACAAAAGTGCCTCTTGTCTCTGCGCTCGGGTTTTACTGACTCTCGAGCACCTTCCTAGCACCTTCTGCAATCCTCTTGACTTCTGTATGGCCTTTCTTCACCACTTCCTCCATTCGTTTGCTTGCCCGCTCTAGATTATCTGGTAGTACCTCTCGATTCACTTGAAACTTTCTGAGCTTCTTGTTATGCGCTTGACGGGCCATTTGTATTGAGCGGTCGGCGTTCTCGGCAGCTCTATGGGCGGATTCAATGGCTGCCCGTCGTGTTTCGCCAGTTGGGGGCGGCAGCGGAACTTGAATCGTTAGTGGGTTGGAGGCCTCTGGAGAGAGAGGTGTAAGGCTATGCGGGGAGGCAGCGATTGCCGTCGAGACTGGTTTTATGTGCTGTTAATGAATTGTTAGCTCTACATTGCAAGTCGTGCTAGTAGGCAATGAACACATTGGGTTACTAAATTGACTCACAGCTTCCTCACCGCAGATCACATTAAGCATTCTTCCTCTTGGAACGACCTGTGCAATATCTGCTAGCTTCACCGTCTCCTTTCCCGCTGCCGCTGTGCCCAGTTGCACCCTTAGTGTCTCGACGACTTCAGGGTTGAGCCGACCCCCACTCCTTAACTGGCTCAGATAATGGCTGAGCCTTTCGATTGCCTTCAGGATCTGCGCTTCCAGGCCAGATACATCAAAAGCTTCATCGGTAGGTGTGCGTTCCCCAGCTTTGTTGATAGGCGGTGATGAATCGGTGCGCGCATAGGCTTTATTGGCTTTCCCAGCTTTCTTTCGTAGAGAAGAGCTGATAGAGAAGCTACGGGCAGGACTTGGAGGAATATGCGCGGTTGTGGTGCGGAGCAAGGTGCTGTCTAGAGTGAGCGGAATCCATACCTAGGATGGAGAGCTTTAGAGCGTACACTTTACGGCACGGCGACTCAATTGCTCGGGTGGAGGTACTCAGCGAGCCTCTGGAGCTTAAGCGTACCGCTAATCGTGATATTGCAGTGTGGGACATGGTGGGTGAGCCTTGGTTATAGAGGTAGATCGATCGTTTGAACGACCTGAGAGCTTGAAACGCTCAGGCCCGAACCATGTCTGCACGTGAGGACAACGTCATTGCCAAATTCATCACCTCTATTTCTTAAGCAACAGGATCAAGCAAATGACTTTCATTGTATAAAAGTTTCTTTAAAGACCAAAAACTAAACAATCAATTGGGTATCTTAGTCTCAACATTTTCATCCTCCACCACCACTCCCTCCTTCCCCACCTGCCTCAAGCACCTTCGCAATAGTCTCCCGCTTCTGCTTTTCTCCATTGATCATACACATAGCTGTTGCAACGATGACTTGATATAGCGTACTTCTCTTCAACCTCCTCAAATTTTCAGTATCTCCATTGTTGGCACGCTGTTCCGACTCCAGCTGGTCCTCAAACGGATTCCGCTCTAACATGGAAGGCGCATGTTCTTCGGCTAGGCGAAGCATCGCTGCGTCAAACAGCTCCAATATACCACTTTTCTTAGCTGCCACTGAAGAAGTGTACTTGGCCAAACAAACATCTCGACAATCGTCGCCATCTTCACCACTGACTGGGAGTTTGGCAACGAGCTTGAGATGACAAAAACGTACGAAAAACCCACATCTCCTCGATTCCTTGACAGTCCCCGTGCCCTTCCAATAGAAATCCATTCCCACATATTGGAAGTGGTAGCATCTCGTTTGCCGGGACAGAGGGTTCATCCACCGAAGATACACAACCTCTTCTGCTCTTACTGGCTCTACTCTCACCTCGTCGAGTACGTCGGGATCCGGGCAAGTCTCATCCTCACGATTTGCCTTCACGGTATGAACATAGTCTTTTCCAGACTCGCCCCACAGCCTCCAGGTCCGCACCTTGTATCCCTTGAGCTTTCGATCATCGGCTTTGAGCGCCTGGCTATCACCTCCATTGTGCCGCCATGCTACCACACCTCGTGGGTCTAGCACTCCAGGGATTGCGAGCGAAGGACCTATCTGTAATTTATACTTGGTCCAGAATGCAGTTTCATGAATGAAGACGACGGGCTTAGCATACTTCGTATTGCCCATATAGAGGACCCTTGGTGGTGCATGGAAAGCTAGGTACGGACTGTGCAGGAAGAAAGCTCCATTGCTGTCATCCGTGTCCGCTTCAGTTGGGCCTTCTTCTCTCAACTGTTTCCGCGCTTTTCGTTCTGAATTTTCTTCTTTTAGCTTTGGACCCCAGTATCGCTCTTTGGAGGGTTCTACGGTTGGAGAAATGGTACGATGTGCCTCATTCATGTGGTAGATGTGGAACCTCGATCGACCTTCACTGGGCAACTCTGAGACTTCAGTCGAGATGCGCGTGATTTCAACGCCATTGAGTGACGAGGATTGGTCAGGGGCGCTCTCATTGCGAGTCTATACCAATATTAGCATGATTGAAGCACCTTCAAGCTCATAGTTATCGGTTGATGAGCAGAACATACGCGGGATTGTGTTAACACACCAGCACTACCATTCAAATTCGGCCTTGCACTCACTGTATCCACCATGATCTCTAGCTCATCATTCTCATGTGCCCTTTCAGTTATCTCATTGCAAGGAGAATGCCCGCGATTTTAAGCAAATTGAAAGCAATCGTTCTCGAGAGCTACGAAAAGTTTGGTGCAAATCTTCAGCGGGGATCATGCCAAGGCTTCTAAGCCTCCACCAAAGCACCTCGCATTGCTCGCGTTAGGGGGTTAAGTCTCCCGGTCTAACAATATTCCGCCATGGATAACCTGACTTGGGCCTGTGTGGTGAAGCAATTGGTTCCACATGAACAAAGAGTACGCGACGATACGTCAAAGTACGAGGCAGACTGAGTATACAAGTCTGCCAGAAAGAGTTATCATCTGGGCTATGCACCTCATTGGATAGGAGGAGTTAAGCCAAGATGCTGCGGTCGGGTTCGATCAGAAAAGTAAGCGGTAACATTGAGCGTGTGTGTTCAATCCAACCGGGCACATAGAGAGGGGGGAAAAGCAATTCTATGCACCTCCGTAACCTCACGTTCCTCGTGTTACCATCCGACATCGGCCGTCCCTCTGCGGTTGAGACATGACCCATATCGAATCTCTCTCCACCAAAGCGAATGTTACCTCAAAGTCGCACTCTTGGATGGGCACGCCCATGTCTTGATTAGTATTCAGGGCTCGTGCAGGGATGCCCCACGCTCACACGACTTCAAGGTACCGGTAGAGAAGAAGAAACAAGTAGTATAGAGTAAGAGGTGCAGTGTGGTAGCACGATGCTAGGTGGACCTGTAGACGATGGAAGAGGCACAGAGAGCTGCACGTCTTCAATGTTCCACTTATTGACCGCCATTTCTAGGTTGGCGGAAGGGACCTGCTTTCCCAAAGTAGCATAAAGGGGACATTAGAAAGAGGAACGAGGAGGGACTTTGAGTGTATTGGGTGGCTGCATATCAGGCTGTCCTCACCTGCTAGATGAGACGGCAGAGGAAGCGGTGAAGCTTGGGCGGTTGAAAATGGGTGGTACAAGCATGACCGTGATTCTCCGAAGTGGACGCCTTTGATCGCCGGTACCAGAACCGTGGGACTGTCAATCGGCGATGGAAGGGGTCTGCATTATCGTGGCCATCAACGCAAGGGAGCTACCAGGGGGCAAGGCATCGAGGTATGTACTTATGTACATGTATGTGGTATGGAGGCGTACAAGGACAAGGCTGAGGCTGGGCCGGGACAGAAAAGTACCTAGCAAGTATGAAAGGTTTTTCCACTTGGAGGTTTGGTGTTTGGTGGCTTGTGTTTGGAGTTTGGAGCTTGGAGTTTGGTGATAGTGGTTGTGGTTTGCTATCGCGTTATCATCCTCCGCTGCTCAGACCAAATCCCGCTCTTGGCACTTCCGCCCTCCGAGCTCCGAGGAGGATGACGATGATGACGTTCATAATGTTTTCCTTTTTCTCTCTGCTGCATCTACCCGACGACTCTGCATCCCTCTCCATTGCTTGTGTATATTTAATCTATCTGCATGCCTGCACCAATTGCCTCGAGGCCATACATCTGCGTCAGTTGCCTGCACACCCACCGCCGTGCTGCATCAACCGCATGCCACTCATCGATTCGCATCCGACCGAATATCCCCAAGCGGCAATATGTACAAAACACAGCTCCATGGCAACCAGAACAAGGCAGAAGACATGGAAATGAGAAAAATGGAGAGCTACTTCAGCCAGGAGGAAAGAAGGGAGAACACGAGGAGGAGCCCGAAGGCGCAATGTCCCGACGCCTTCGGGATATGAGCGAAGAAACCCTAGAAAGCGGTGGACGCGGCGCACGAAAGGCTGTTTTAGAAGCAGGATTCAGCGACGATCTCAAGGCGCAGCTCGAGCAGCGCATAGCTTCTGCAAGCTTTCAATCCTCAGGAGCTGGGCTCCCCTCCTCTGTTTCCCGCCACTCGCGTGACATAGCAACTGCAGGTCCTTGGACAGGAACCGAGTCGCTCCATGACGCCAATTTGCGCATGCTGAATGATGCACACAAGCCTTTGCGAGTCAATAGAGGATCAAGAGGTTTAGGGCCAAGCGTTCAGCCGCCGAAATCACTGGATACCGGACGCAATAGCAATGCCGCAACGGGAGCAAGACTCGCAAACGCCCGCGATAGAAGCGATCTATATTCTGCGCTGAAGGAAGACTCAGGATTGGATAAAGCCGAACGCGAGAAACGATTCCAGGAACTGAAGGACAGGTTTTCGCCACATGCCCGCTCCATTGTTCCTGGAACTATCCAGGGGCTCTCCTCGTTGGCAAATGAACGCATTGAAGATGCCATTGCGCGTGGCCAGTTCAAAAACATACCTCGAGGCAAGGGCAAGAACATCGAAAGAGACTACAATGCATCGAACCCTTTCCTCGACACAACCGAATATTTCATGAATAAAATCATTCAAAAACAAGAGATTGTGCCCCCATGGATCGAGAAACAACAGGAGCTTGTGACCGCGGCGAGCAAATTCAGGAGTCGACTGAGAGCGGATTGGAAAAGGCATGCAGCAATGGTTATTGCTTCGAAAGGTGGCACTTTGGAAGCTCAGATCCAACGAGCGGAAGCATATGCAAAGGCGGAACTCACCTCCAATCTAGTGAAGAAGAAGGAGGAGGTCCTGAACACTGTCGGCGATGACGGCCACATCTCGCAAATATCACTATCAGGCGAACTCAAGATACCCTCAGCCTCAGACCAGTCAGTATTATCCACACCAGTAACAGAAGAAATCATCGCCGAAAGGAAAACGGTCAGCTCAGCGACAGAAACTACTTCATCCAACCCAGGCTCACAATCACCGGAATCCTCGTCAACAACACAATCCCTCGAAACCCCCCTTCCTACACCTGCTCCAACCACTCCCCCAGCCCCCTACCCATTCCGCGACCCAAATTGGGAATCCATCGAGTCCGCCTACCACACCGCCGCCATAAACGACCTCAACGGCAAAACTCGCTCCTACAACCTGCAAGCTCCCGAACTCGCAAAGAAACCCTACTTCTCCCTTCAGCGCGAGCTCAATGCCTGCTACGCGGACGTCGCGCCGCAACTTGCCGAAGCCATCCGCGAGCGCGCCCGAAAGCCTATCAGGGAAGTAGAAGGATTTGGCCAGGCGCTTAGTGGAGGGCAGCAGAAGGGTGTTTTCGGTAATTTGGGGGGCGAGAAGGCCCGTGTGAGGGATGAGAGAGTGGAAAAGCAGTATGGGTTTAAGCAGTTTTGGAAGGAGTTGTGGAGATCGAGTAACGAAAAGACGGTGTAGATACCTTTGGAGAACACTGGAATAGCAAATAGGGGTACATGAGGAACGAAAAACCGAGAACCGGGAACCAGGTTGCCCCAAGATATATTGAGATGCAGCTGCTTTGGGGATCTCGCAAAGTTGTATGGAGGTCCGGCATGCCAGCACATACATTCGCATCGCATCACACCACTCCACTCCACTCGCCGAGAATCCACCTGCTAGGATTAATCCGCGAGCACAAAGCACAAAGCACAACTTGTACTGGTATTCTCGGAATCTGCTTTTGCAAAAGTGCATATCTCATACCGACCGTCTGCGCTTTTTTTCCAACCCGTCCGTCGCGAAACACACCCACACAGATACATCTAGCTGCATATGCGCCAAATCCAACTGAACGGCTCCAATGGCGCGCAAATACGCAAAAAGTGAGGCGAAGAGTTTCATTTTAGAATCGAGAACGGAACGCTTCTTATCACGCCATGAGGTCGTTCACGAGATAGATCACCACTCCGGCGGAATCAAGGTCACATCCTAAAACTAAATGACTTCAGAGTCAGATAGAGTGAACATGTGTAAGATAGACATCCCGATGAGCCGAGAATGGGGTAATGTACAATACTAGTGTTGCAAAACCAAAACTCAATTTCTCTGAATCGATCGATCAATGACTGATCGTATCCAAACGTTGAATTGCAGCCTGTTATCTATGTCCCACGCAATGTATCAATATGACACCCATTTCACTCTAATGCAGCCTTGCCAATCAATGTATATCCAGTTACTGACCAATGTCACTTCCTCAACTCCGTAAATGAGCATTCTGCCTGGTCAGGCCCACAAATTACGGCCTGCCATCCACATATCCCAAAGTCCAGACTTAGCCCTCGTCGATCCCTTCCCCAAGCACTCCAACTTGGATCCCAACGCTCGCAGCGCTATCGCTTCGTCTCCTCTTACCCTTTTGGCTCGCGTTGTTTTTTCCACTGACAATTCTCACATTCTCGGTTCCTGCTTCACGCGCTTGCTGTGAATATCCTGCATCGTCACATTGATCCCCAAGGTACTTGGCAATTCCCGTGCATCCTTTTTCCGCAGGGCCAGCGCCATCGTGGGGTTGGCAGAAGCATAGTCTCAATGCCTGACCAGCAAGTGGACCAAATTTCTCTGTGGCCTTCACCCTCTTAGTCCCGGTAGGTCGTTGGCAGGGCTTGCTAGTTGATGCAGGGGACCGCTTTTGGAGGGTCTTCCCCTTCTGTGACTTGCCGCAGGAGGCCAAGGGTGTGCATCGAGATCTAGAAATCTCGATGTTGAATCTGCATGCAAGAGATTGAGTTTTCGACCTGCAGGATTTATGGTGGCCCCTAGATTTCGTTTGACCGACACCACTTCGAGGAGTCAAGCTATTTTGCCTGCTTACCATACCCCCACAGCCTTTGATTTTAGGTGTGGCTCGAATCCAGACAGATGGTGAGCTGATTTCTGTTTTCTCTGCGTGATGGTAATTTCTGCGGTGCTTCAGACGCGCGGGAAGCGAGGAGTTGATTTTCAACGGCGACGGAGGTGTTGTCATTGGGACCAAGGAAGGCCTTGCCGGGGGAAGACCAGAGAGGGCTGATAATCCATCGTAGGCCGATATCGCGTTTGGATTGTTGTAGTATGATGTTTTGATGACTGGAGTTTCTTGGTAGTCTGACTGGCTCTCACCTGACACTAAGTTTTCCTCAGCTTGTATAAGATTCCCAGAGGGAGAGAAGAATGACAGCTTTGGTGTATTGTAATTGGGCCGTACAATTCCAGAGGCTTCAGCTATTGGTAAGAGGGTGGGTAACGCAGAGGAGATTATGGAACGCTGGGACGTGTCTGCGGCAACGTTCCTCTGCGGCCTCGGCGATTCTGACGATGCAGCCTGCCTTTCAAGCTCATCCATTTGCGGCGTGAACCATACTGGTGTGGGTGAGCGACGTACTTTGGGGGGGGAGTCTTGCTGGAGATCAAGATCAACCCCAAGCACCGTTCCTGAATACGAGGTAGACCTGGTGCTACAAAAGCTTGCGCTTCGACTAGTCGTTCTCATACAGTCTGACTCCCTTGATGAAGGGGCGTTATTACGAGATAGGGAGGCGACATCGACCGAATTTCCAGCTGACACATTGCCTTTGCTATATTTTGGAGGTGCCAGTACGCCAGCCGTACTGAGTACTTGGGCCGCCTCGTCGCGTGTCTCTGGGGGTACAGGGCGCGCAAAAAATGGCTGATCACGCGTGCGTGTTACGTTCATTGGTAGTAGAAGGTGAGGTGCAGGATCGGACCCAGTATTGGGCTCAGTTATGGCAATAGTAGGGTGAATCGTTGACCGATGGACACGAACGGAGGGCTCACAGCCGGTACTGAGGTCCATACCACGCTTGATCTGGCATTCAGGGTTCGATCTTGAATGGTTGTCAGTTGGAAGCGAAGCCGATGCAGAAATTTGCACGTGACTTGAGTTATAGGCAGCCCCACTTATTGCTTGATCAAAATCGAGGCCGGGTTGAGGATTTTGAGTCCTCAAATTTGGTGATTGCTTGTTTTGCCCTTCCTTACTGTAGTCGTCTTGAGTTGGATTTGAGATTGAGGGTGTTCTACAGTCGGAGGGAGAAGCACTGCGGACGTTGTGCAAAACGCCACGAAGAAAACCCATCAAACCCCTGGACTCATTACGTCCAACCTCGTTCCGCGGAGTAACAGGCGTTTGATGCAACTCAACCGAGCCCAATTGAATGCGTGCATCAGGATCGTATTCCGTATTAGGACCACCATGACTTTCGTCAAGTGTGGCATGAAACCCTTCCTGAATAGGAACAACATGCTCTGAGGGAACAAAATCCTCGTCAATATTTTGTAGTGGCTTCTCCGATCGGGGTTGAGAGTTTCGGCGGGCATTGCATTTGGGCGAGACGTTTTCAACAACTCTGATTGAAGGAAACCGAGCAACACTTAGGTGAGACCCATAGGAGTTTAGTGTAGAATATGAGCCCTGTTCTATGATAGTGGCAAGCGTCCCACCATTGGAGCGATTCGCAAGTCGAACGGCGAGATTATAAGGTCCGGATCGAGTCCCGTGTAGTCGGTGGCTCCCGATATGATGGGTGGTTTGGGTTTCAACAGAGTGTGAGTGGTCAGTGTAACCATTGTCGAGTTGGGTTGGGCCGCTGCCAGACGGCACGCTCGTGCTCAGAAAAGCCTTGTAATAGGCAAAGGGGTCTTGAGAAACTACCTGTCCAGGGTCGGACTGGCACTTTGCAGGATCTGCCAAGTTAGCTGCTGCAGAATCGGCTCGGCATGGCGGTGAGCTAGCGTTGAAAGACCCTTGGCTGTTACTGCGGTCTAGTGAAGTGGCATTGCGAGTTTGTGGTGTAGTCATTCTGATCATTAGGTAGTTGGGCAATGGGTGCCAGGGATGGAGAACATGGACGTCGCCTAGACTATGGTGACAACAAAGACAAGGAGGTGGTTGTTTTTTTCCCACAGTGGACTGGAAATGACGACGGAAATAAAGTCGCTCTGAACCAGAAAGCATGGGGGGAGACAGTTTCTCAGCCATCTGGTATCACTTTCCTCCATTGCTGATATTACCAGGAGCATACCGTAGTCACGTTGAGCACGCAAGTGCTACGTAGACTACACTCTGGCGAGTACTTTTCACCGCCCCAGTGCTTGTTCCACGGCCTTGGATGGCTCTGGGTTGCAAAAACTTTTCAATTACGCACTCAGCAGATTTCGTGGTGTTTCTTTGGTTGGGGATATTGCGTTAAACCTCCTACATTCCGTGTGCAAGAGCACAACGCCTCTAGCATGCTCGGCTGCCCGGATGCTGGTGTAAGACCACGCACATCCAAGCACAGCCAATCGGCATCTGCCTATGCTTTCGAGTATCAACGAGCAAGACCCTTGCTCTACCCTCTACGCTGGACAAAAAAGCAACGACTCTGGCTCCTGAGTCAATCTCCATTTGCCTGGCTGGCGCTTCGCTCGATATTGCCCAGGCGAGCTTATCCTGCAGCAATGTGGATTCCAAATGGTGCCCACCAGTGCAGATCAATACGCAGTCGCGATGCCAAATGAAGCCCTGCTTTTCAGCACCGCCGATGGCGAGGCTCTATTTATCGCAGCAGGGCGTAAACTAACAGTGTCACAACAGCACCCCGGGAGAAAGGACGTGGCGCTGCATTCAGCAGCCAGACAGTGACGGATAGTAACATGACACCCCAGCTCTCAACAAACCCTATAGTACCATGCTCGCGTGGGGATGTATCATGCCCGCCGCTCTCCAAGGAGTAAGCGTCTACCCGTAGAGCCTCCCAACAATCGGAACTATGTACCGAACTAATCTCACAGACGCTGAGATGCTTTGCTTGCATCTCCAAGAAGAGATCATCCGCGGGGTACGATGACCAGGTTGACGAGGGGCGCTTCGGACTCGCCATTGAGGACAAGGCAGCGGCAGACTTGCTTTTTCCACACAGACAGTCAGTCGAGTGCCATGAAGACATTCTCCGGAGCGAAGGTCCGCCGCGAAAGGTTTGGCTGCTATGCTGCTGGCTAGCGCCATCGCTGAATTACAGGCTGCCTTAACCACTTCCTAAAGGCAAGATGGCCTGGCTTGACCTACACTGATGGTAGCGTCAGTGACCGGTGATTGGAGTGGATTGGGTTCGTTCTCGCATCCACCAGTGTAACCTCTCGCACGCCCAGTAACCCAGCTGCTGGGACCCGCGTCCACAGGCGGGAACGCGGGAGCAAGGGTGAGACGCTCGAGGTACAGAATTGCGCAAGGGGTTGGCTTTATGAGCAGGCTTCTTCATAGTATTGTCGTCGCCCAGCTGCTGGCTACTACGTTCATCCGGCAGCTGAAGGGCAGCCTCCATGGATCGCGCCCACTTGACTTGAAACCTCCTTGTATTTCCTCCAGATCTCCCCAGCCCATGGGCATAGTGTCGTGCTTTTTCGGTGGCGCCTGAGATGCTTCCACGCAGACTTCCAGAAAACGCTGCAGCCAGTGCTCGTCCTGTGCGCAAGCAATGCAGGAAATGCAGTAGAGGTATTTTTGTTCACATAGACCATTGTGATAATGGGTATTATTTCCTGTAAACGCAAGTCATAGGTGGCGGTTTCCTAGGTGTCTTTAGGGTGATCACGCTGACCATCAATAAAACCCAACTAGGTTCCTGGCTGATTCATTTTCCGGAGATTCGGGTTCCAATATAATGACGATCTCTCTTGTACAGTGAATGATAGATTTGCCATGTAAAGCTTTATGTTTCAAATCAAGGTCGTGACCAAAGATTTGCGGTTCCTCGACATTCTGAGGATCTGCCCATCGAGATACGCAGCTTTAAGCCGCAACACGCGATGAACTGATCCTCACGCGAGGGAATGGGCTGATCGCTCGTCGCCATAGCGGGATTTACGTTCCACGGCCCTCCAGTGCTGAGAGCTCTCTTTGAGGCAAACGCCTAGATAGGCTTAACAAGCCAAAAGAGACAAAACGACGTTGTAATGGCCTGAGACTCGCAACGAGGACTCGACTCCATGTTTTTGTTGTTACACATCGTCGCCCTAGCGAGCAGCCATAAAGCTCATGATTGCCGACCAGAGGCTTGCGCATCCCTGATAGACAGCACATCTTGTGTGTAGTTATGGCTGGCAGTCATGACCATCATCCTGGGTGCTGGGTCCATTTTCGTGCATCGTTTGGAGTAGTGGCCAAAGGTTTTGCCAGCCAGAAGTTCTTTTGTCAAGATAAGATGAGCATGCACTATGGTTATTGGTGCCTTCAAAAAGAGTGTAGTCGATCGATGAGCCATGGGAGGACAGTCTTGCAGCCGCTGTACATGAAGCGGCGCCCTTTGCAACAAATCAAAGTAACTGTAACTACTTGCCGTTACTGCATGAAGGCCTATGCAAGACGCAGCGTGACCCATTCAGTCGCGTCAAAGATTGGCGAGGACCCGCCATGCTGCTTATGGGAATTCATCCTTGGGCTTTGCTAGCTTGCGTCGTGACGGCACGCCAGCGGGATGGCTGCATCGGTCCGGGTTGGTGAAAGATGGTTCACAGTCCGATTCGGTCAGTGGGTCGAGTTTCAGGCCGTCCCGATTTGTAGTTCAAGGGCGTACGCCGCTGCAGTCCTACGGCTTTGGGAGGGCGAGATAACGGCATCCCGTTGTCACATGACATGAAAGTCTGGCTCTTCGCTCAGCCATTTGGACGGACTATAAGAGAGAGTCCTGTAGCCATGTTGGGGATGTCCATTCCCGTCACTCACGATTCCAGCTTCTCGGATTTTCGTGTTTTGTTATTCTGTCCCCTTCAAGTAACAAAAGTCCCCTGTGGAAGGCCCATCACCGATCATGAACCAAGCTCCACTTGCCCAGAGTGCTGACAAGCAGGTGTTGTTCGCGCGTTTGGGACTGACTGAGCAGATCCATAAGTTGTTGCTCGTAAGTGTCCAAGTTCTCGTCCGGAATTTGCATGCTCACGAACGTTGTACAGCAGGAGGCACAGGCAGGGAGAGATCGACTAAGCAGAAACTCTGCGAACCTAACAGATCAATCCAGGGCGGATCCTTCTGTGAGCGAGCCTTACAAGTGGGACGAGCTCTCGGAGACCGCGAAGCACCGAGAAATCTTGAATATTGTCAGCCACGCTAGTATTCATACAAGTCCATTCTATTCAATGGGCCGCTACTCAACCCAAGTCAATGAGGAGAATTGGGTGGCGAGGTGGTACCTTTGGCATAGCTTTCGGTATCGAGACAACCGCGACAACAGGGCCCGGGCAGGAGCCGCGCACGTAAACCACACTGGTGAGCAAACCCGAGGGCGGCCAAGTGGGCTTAATGGATATCAAAATTGACTGGTCTTGTGCAGGACAAAGCCGTGTTCACTACTGGGACCCCGTTCATGGAATTTATCGATGATGCGAATGTGCATTAGTGCGATGACCCAGAGCAACATCCCCGTCAAAGTGGTGGTGCATGTTCCGCCCCTGGAGTGATTTTATCTGCTGTAGATGTGGTATTCATGTTGACTTGTGTCGGACAGCCAGAGTAAAAAGTAGATGAAGCTGCTCTGGAGTTTCCCTATAAGGATCCGCTCCCTCGGATGTGCGTCATTTTCGGATATTGTTTGTTTCTTCACATTTTCCCAATAGCTGGTACCTGCTCTTTTCTTTTCTCAACGAGTCCGATCGGTTTCTTGGTCCCAGTAGCTGCTTTTTCCTTTCTGTACCGTTGTAATCCTGCTAGGCTGGATGTTAGGGATTTCTTTGTCGTGTTCGAGAAGCGAGAGCTGAAAAAAAAAAAAAAAGAAAAAGAAGATTACTCTCTGTACTTCGTAATTACCTGCGCTTTTAAGATGCGAACGCTAGTCTTCTAACCACCTTTTAAACAGTTCCGAGTACCACTGAGCGAATAGGGGATGCTGACATGGAGGTCGCAGGAGGTGCAGGTAAGCTTCGCCCATTACCATGGGTCGAATACCTCCTAAGTGGGGCCGGGTATTTGTTCCGTTATCCTCACACTAAGTACGGCCATGGAGGGTCAAGGACATACGTCTAGATATAGATCTGGAATAAAGAGCATAGTGCGACCCAGTGAGAGAAGGTTAAGGCATGGAGTCCTTGAAAAGTGGCATGGCATATGTATG
The DNA here is from genome assembly GCA_028476805.1 of Acrocalymma vagum. Taxonomy (NCBI): domain Eukaryota; kingdom Fungi; phylum Ascomycota; class Dothideomycetes; order Pleosporales; family Acrocalymmaceae; genus Acrocalymma; species Acrocalymma vagum. The sequence continues at coordinate 23,009 of JAQGEP010000350.1, forward strand.
CAAATAAATACGTGCACCGCAACATAGGCTGATGTCACATGCTGCTTGAACCTTGCAACAAGCACTGATGGAATCCTGTGCAAGTGTATTTGTCTACAAGAAAAAATATTGCAGTACTTATAGAAATGCACACGCCTCATTCTGTCTTGCGGCGAATCCCTTGACTGTGGTGTCGATCAAAGGCCAAAGGGGAACAGATCGACCCGCCTCGAAGTTCAGCGATAAGTGAACCCTTGGTATCGGGTCCCGTCCATTGACGTACTGAAGACCTCGCATTTGCCCTCCCTTCTCACATTGTACGATAGACTTACTTCTGGCATTCCCTGACCCACACATTATGCAACAACGGGAAACTTACATTTTGCAATACCGTTCATGGAATGGGGCTATTTGAGATGTGAGAGACACCCACTTATGCGTCTCGGGGACTGAAAGTACTCTCCGCCAAGTCAGAACATGATCTACTACAGTGACGGGTGGGCGTATAGCTGCAGAATTGCACTAGATACTGGTAACGTTGATTTTAGATAGGAAAGATCCCCAATGGTAAATTCCTTAAATGACATATATGGTGGATATTATTGAATGATCTACATGGCACCGAAAAGCCAAACGCCATCGCTATGCAAGAAATATAGAAAACGACAGTGCCCCACTCACGGAAGCAGAGAAGCGAACAGCTGTTCGATTTATACTGCATTTAATTGGCTCGTTTGACCCAATTGCTCTTGAAGTGCAGTTTTGTACTGGCTACGTGCAGCATTGATAGCCCGTGTTAGAGGTTCGACAATCTCGTTGACAGCCTTTGCACCACCTTTAATGCTGTCTGGATCGGTCTTTCTCTTCTTCCCTGTTCGTTGGGTATAAATCTCATTTTCTCTCTTCAGCCGATTCACCTTTGCCGCGCGTTCGTTTTCTGCCGCATCTGCCACGGCTTTGATCCTGTCAAGTGACTTATCTAGAGTCTCGATGAGTTTTGCAACCTCATTAGCGCGATCAGGGTCTCCAGAGTGGTAGACGGCCCAAAAATAGTGCAGAAACTCTACAGTAGTATTGTGGGTCATGGTGAGGTTGTCGAAGATGGCCTCCGAAATGCACAGTTTCGCGGCATGCTCGCCCGGTGGTGTGATTTGGGATGATAGGTAATCGTCATTGTGCAAGTGCCGCTTCCGAATCGCCTCGATGATCTGCGAGGTGGCCGCGGCCCGGGACGATCTACTTCCGACCCTCAACTTCTTCTTAGCAGCGTTCTCTTCGTCGCTGCTACTGTCATCGTTTATTGCAATCGCAGCCTGAAGATTAAAGTCTACACCCTTAACTTTGCTCGCAACTATACTCCGCAGATCTTGCTGGAGCGCAGATAATACTTGAGTTGGGGTGCGCTTTGAATATGCAGCAGCACTGCTCGAAGTATGCACACTCTGACCAGCAGAAAAGAAGCGACTTTGATCCTGAACTTTTAGGATGACACGATTGTCTTCGTCTGCACGCTGAAGATCTCGAAGCTGCAACTCTTTGTATGTCTCTTCATCCAAGCCCGCAGGACCATGTCGGTCGGCGTCGGAGGGTGGGACTTCAGCCATCATCTTCTCGCTCATTCGATTCAGCACACGCAGGATTGGTATTTCTGTATTTGGGCGCATGGTGAAGTCCGGTCGATTGCCCTGACGCCGGCTGTGGTTCTGTTCGTTCCCTTCGACATCCAAGAAGTGAGGAACAGATGTTATGAGGAGCTGTGGCGCCTGGTCCGCTTCCTCGTCTAGATTTACGTACTTGTCAAATTTGGGGTCGAGTGGATCCGATGGGATGATCTGCTGGCCTCGTAATTTCTTGACAAGGCGACTGTTGAAGAAGCGCGACCAGAAATCGCCTTCACTCATTGGTGGAACGTTCTCGTTGTATGCTTTTCTTATCAAAGGATGTTGACTGAACATAAGCTGAATCTGCTCTTTGCTCATGTTGAGTTTGAACTGCCCGTTCTCATTTTTTGGCTTAACGACAGATAGAACATTGTAGGTTCCCGAGCCTTGTGCCCGCTCGACTGCATGAGAACGTAGTAGATGAGCCCGCGTAGCCCAGAATTGGTTCGAAAATTGACCGATAGAGATCGAATCGGGCTTTTCCTGGAAAGCGCGGTCGAAGCGTTGGCGAAGAGCGGGGCTCGAGTTCAGCAATGACCGCTGAAGCTCGATATCTGAGAGCAGTTTGGCATCCTCATACGTATCGTCTTTGGCCTTTGCTGCATTTGTGGTGATTGTCTGGGCCATAGTCATGGCCGCTGAAGTCCCGCTGCCTCCATCGACGGCTGGCTCGGGAGCCGGGGTATTCTGGGCCTTGGAGGCCTCTATGTATTTCCGCAGCAAGCTGGTGATGGTTTGCTGGTCATCGCGGGCACTGGCGGAAGTAAAGGTAAAGGTGTAGTTTTCGGAGGGCACTACGATCTTGATGGATGCTTTGGCGGCAGTGACCGGGGTTTGCTGGAGGTCTGAAGGGGAGTAGGTTAGCTATTCATTTGCAACTCGAGCTCATTTAGCAGGCATGACAGCATACTTCCAATGTCCGACACAGCTATTGCCAGCGCAGGAAGCGCACCACTGGCGGACGTCCATGAGACCTTTTTGCCGTCAGCGGACACAGAGAGCGTGCCATCCTGCTTCTTGTACTGGGCAGCCGCTTCGGACATGGTGGGCAAGAAGCGCGGGATGCGGCGAGCCAGCCTGCAACGCGAGAGAGACTCGAAGAAGCGTGATGTTCAAGGCAGAATTGCGCTAGCCCGGATTGGGAAACTCCAGATGTTTGTGACCACGTGATCTTAACCAAAAGTCACACACGCCGTCATTGTGGATCTTTCCTTGTTGTGCAATGTTCAATTGCTGGGCATCTGCACGTTCTCTTGTGAAGCTTCGCCCAAGGGAAGTCCGCCCACTACTACCTACCTGCCACTTAGATATTGTCGCTCCTCCTCACTTTGATGATAGCTGTAGCTGTACGCAAAGATGCCCAATCTGACAAACGGTATCACCCGGAGCCAGCATGATTAGCACAGCTTATTGGGAAGGCCAACGACCTGCTACCTGAACGCGCTTGTGGCATGCAAAGCAGCATGCAAGGCTGACCATACTTCAGAAAGGAATGAAGCGTCTGGGGGGCCGTTGTAACAGCAAGATGGACTTGTCTCTGTTGCTCGTCCCCTTGAAGTAACCACCAAACGCAGCTGGCGGCACACAGAACACAGAACACAGAACATGGGCTCAGGGAATAAAAAGGACCTGAAGTATCAGACTGTACAGTGCCGTGGTAGACACAGCCAAGCATCTCACATCCTGGGACGGCCGCGGATCCGTAACATGTCTTGCGCCAACGTCACCGGGCGCCGTCTCGTGCCGTAAACTGTGGCGCGCTGCAACTCCGAGTTACATAAGGCTTCAGTGTTGCGGACAAGCGATTGGCCAGTACTCCGGCAATTCAGGATGGCATTCTCAAGTGCTGCTGGGCGTTGATGTATTTGTTCGTCACGCTGCAGCCACTCTTGTCTTGTCTTGCTGTGGAGACGTGGAGACGAGAAGTTGACTAGACGTGGAAGATGCTCTCGCCCGGCTCCAAGGCGACACAAAGAAAGGCAATTAATTGATTGATGGCAGACAAACAACCACGCATCATGGAACACACACGCCCGTAGCCAAGCAAAGTTTATTGCAGCTCGGACACGTCTCCAGATGAAAAGACCGTTTGAGGCATTTCTGGCTCGTCGAGTCAGAGCGACTTTGTTCAAAAAGCTCTCCCTGCCCATACATTAGTAGCCACCCGCGCTAGGCCGGAACCGGGGGCAGTGAGCGCATGCCTGTCCTGCGTCCTTTCGCTCGCCGCAACTCTCCTCTGCTTATCCAAAACCCTTTTCCTCTGCTTCTCTGAGCGGCCCGTTTGGATGTCATCCATCCTTTCTCCCCTTTCTATTCGCTCTTAATCCCATCATGTTGCGCATTCCCATGCGCCAGTGCTCTCGACACCTCCAGAGCTGCTCGGCGAGAGCAAGCCTTTCCACACTCGCCGCAGCGCCCGCAAGGACAGCTTTGGCATCATGTCGTAGGCCGCTGGCTCTGGCTGCTCAGCGCCAGCAGAATAGAAAATACGCATCTGCCGCTGAGGGCTCCGACAAGGGCGTGGTAAGTGGTTCCATCCGCAGCCTCGGAAGCAAACGTGAAAGTTTTTGATCGGCCAAAACTAACACTGCTTGCAACAGGACCCCAACGACTCGTTCCTCCAGGGCAACACGGCCAATTATGTCGATGAAATGTACATGCAATGGAAGCGTGACCCCTCGAGTGTCCACGTCTCATGGCAAGTCTACTTTCGTAATATGGAGTCGGGCGACATGCCCGTCTCCCAAGCTTTCCAGCCGCCACCTACCATCGTCCCAGCTCCCCACGGTGGACTTGGACCTGATATCAGGCCTGGATTGGGCATGGGGCCCGGCGAGGGCTCGGATATCATGAACCACTTGAAGGTCCAGCTTCTTGTTCGCGCCTATCAAGCTCGAGGACACCACAAAGCCCGCATCGATCCCTTGGGCATTCGCACAGAGGCAGAGCAATTTGGATACAGCAGGCCCCGTGAGCTGGAGCTGTCGCATTACAACTTCAGCGAAAAGGATCTTGACCAGGAGTTTGAGCTCGGTCCAGGCATTCTTCCTCGGTTCAAGACGGAAAGCCGAAAAAAAATGACACTCCGCGAAATTATTGCCGCCTGCGAACGCCTATACTGTGGCGGCTACGGTGTTGAATACATTCACATTCCAGACAGGGAACAGTGCGATTGGCTTCGTGAGCGCATTGAAGTGCCTACGCCCTTCAAGTACTCGGTTGACGAGAAGCGTCGCATTCTCGATCGTCTAATCTGGGGTACCAACTTCGAGGCTTTCTTGGCCACCAAGTACCCCAACGATAAGCGTTTTGGCCTGGAAGGTGGAGAGAGCTTGATTCCTGGTATGAAGGCATTGATTGACCGCAGTGTTGACTATGGAGTCAAGGACATTGTCATTGGTATGCCGCATCGTGGTCGTCTTAACGTGCTCTCGAACGTGGTCAGGAAACCCAATGAGTCGATTTTCAGCGAGTTTGCTGGCACTACTGAGCCTTCTGACGAAGGTTCCGGTGATGTCAAGTACCACTTGGGCATGAACTTTGAGCGTCCTACCCCGTCAGGCAAGCGCGTGCAGCTCTCTCTCGTCGCTAACCCATCCCATCTGGAGGCCGAAGATCCAGTTGTGCTGGGCAAGACCCGCGCTATTCTGCACTACAACAATGATGAGAAGGATGCCCGCACGGCTATGGGCGTACTGTTGCATGGTGATGCCGCTTTTGCCGGCCAGGGTGTCGTATATGAGACCATGGGCTTCCATTCGCTCCCAAGCTACCACACTGGAGGTACTATTCATCTCATTGTTAACAACCAGATTGGTTTCACCACTGACCCTCGTTTCTCTCGTTCCACTCCTTACTGCTCGGATATTGCCAAGGCTATCGACGCACCGGTGTTCCACGTCAACGGAGACGATGTGGAGTCTCTTAACTTTGTCTGCCAGCTAGCTGCTGATTTCCGCGCCGAGTTCAAGAAGGATGTTGTCATAGATATGGTCTGCTACCGAAAACAGGGCCACAACGAAACCGATCAACCATTCTTCACGCAGCCTCTTATGTACAAGAGGATCTCGGAGCACCCCCCTGCTCTTGATATCTATGTTAAGAAGCTCCTAGAGGAGAAGACTTTCACCAAAGAGGACATTGACGAGCACAAGGCTTGGGTTTGGGGTATGCTTGAAGAGAGCTTCAACCGAAGCAAAGACTATCAGCCCACCGCTAAGGAGTGGCTCACTTCGGCCTGGAACGGCTTCAAGTCACCCAAGGAGTTGGCCACCGAGGTTCTTCCTCATCTCCCCACTGCTGTCGGAGAGAGCCAGCTGAAGCACATTGGCGAAGTAATGGGCAACGCACCGGATGGTTTCACTGTTCACCGCAACCTCAAACGTATTCTAAGCGGCCGCACCAAGACCGTTGTAGAGGGCAAGAATATTGATATGGCGACTGCCGAGGCATTGGCTTTTGGAACGCTCTGCATGGAAGGTCACCATGTCCGCGTTTCTGGTCAGGATGTTGAGCGTGGCACGTTCTCTCAACGCCACGCTGTGCTCCATGACCAGGACACCGAAAACACATACACCCCTCTGCAACACCTTAGCGAAGACCAGGCCACGTTCACAATTTCCAATTCGTCCTTGAGCGAGTTCGGAGTGTAAGTCATACACCTACCCAAATGTATATTGCATTCTAATCTTTCTTAGTCTCGGTTTCGAGTATGGATACTCTCTCTCCTCCCCCAACGCGCTTGTTATGTGGGAGGCACAGTTCGGTGACTTTGCAAATAACGCTCAATGTATCATTGATCAATTCATCGCCTCCGGTGAGACGAAGTGGCTTCAGCGATCTGGCCTTGTCATGAGCTTGCCTCACGGTTACGACGGCCAAGGTCCTGAGCACTCTTCTGGCCGCATGGAACGATACCTACAACTTTGCAATGAAGACCCTCGTGTCTTCCCAGCACCCGAGAAGCTTGATCGTCAACACCAGGACTGCAACATGCAGATTGCCTATTGCACCAAGCCGTCGAATATCTTCCACATCCTGCGCCGACAAATGAACCGCCAGTTCCGTAAACCCCTCATCCTCTTCTTCTCCAAGTCATTGCTCCGCCACCCACTTGCTCGTTCTAACATCGAGGAATTCACTGGCGAGTCCCACTTTGAATGGGTGATTCCCGACCCCGCCCACCAATCCAGCGAGATTGGCTCCAACGAAGAGATCCAGCGCGTCATTCTCTGCACAGGCCAGGTTTATGCCGCTCTTGTTAAGGAGCGGGAGACCCGTGGATTGAAGGATGTTGCCATTACTCGTATTGAGCAACTGCACCCCTTCCCATGGCAACAGCTCAAGGAGAATCTCGACTCCTACCCCAATGCTCAGAATATTGTCTGGTGCCAGGAGGAGCCACTTAACGCCGGTGGTTGGAGCTTCACCCAACCAAGAATTGAGACTCTGCTGAACCAGACCGAATACCACAATCGAAGGCACGTCATGTATGCTGGACGTAATCCCAGTGCGTCTGTCGCCACCGGTCTCAAGGCTGCTCACAAGAAGGAGGAGAAGGACCTTCTCGAGATGGCTTTCACTGTAAAGCAAGACAAGCTAAAGGGCGAGTAGATTTTGCCTGGTTAGCGATGCATTCTTGAATGAACTGATTGAGGCAGGATGGACATGCGGATGGTGGTGTATGTGAGCTCTCATTCCCCTGTGTTTAGTTTGCATCTACTTTTATCCACCATTGAATTCGGTCTTGGAGTGAAGGAACAAGACGTTATATCTGAAAGGTTTGGAGTGGGCTGGAACGGAAGGTTGGGATCACTTGTTTTTGCTGTACATTTGCATGATTAGGAGTGTACGTATAACCGTCTGCGAGTGTAGTATAAAAGCAGTTTTCATTTCTTTTTCTTACAACGGTCTTGCGTTATGCTCGATCTAGTGCCTTTTCTGTCACGTCCATATATCACTTGGCGGATTTGTAGCACGCGTCTCTCGGTACGAGGTATACCGAAAGTCAGCCACGCCCCCTAATTTTCCCTTGGGCCTCAGGTTATCGGAGAAATTAGCGTTGTAATGGTGTTAGTTTTGCTTATTTCATTTCGCGCGGAGGCGTCATGCTTTATTTTGTTGGCCCCAGTCAATATCGTGGGTCTCTACGAATGTTGCTCTGATGTATTGGATGGGTCTGTTGCCCCACGTAGGCCACAGCAAAAAAAAAAATAAACAGTGTGATGGTTGAATAGCAACGTGACCGTCTTCATAAGCTTCCCCACTTGTGGGTGCCGAATTGATCACAGTCGGATATGCATTTATTATCCAAGTGCAGAGTAGATGCCGACCGGCTTCCGCAGCAGCATCGTGACCAGTTTGGCCTTGTCAAATCCGCGGCCCGCAGCGTACAAGCGGAAGATGTCGGGGAAAACGTCAGCCCCAGGCGCCCCGCAACGACCCCTCCATCCACCCTCCATCGTCCATGGCCCGGCATCGTCATCTTTCACAAGCTGCCGCAAACAAAGAGAGGCAGCCCCCATTCATAGAACAAAATGGCAAACCCAGCACCTCATGAGGTGCAAAGCAACATTACCCCTCTCCGCTCACCCATGATAACTGCATCTCAAGAGCAGCGTCCAAGCCACAGCAGACGAATTGGCCCCTGAGACGCAGCGTGACCTACGCCTATGCCCTTGCCGAGGGCTTGCTCCATCCAACCAGTGGACCTCGAAACTAATACCGAGAGAGCTTCTCCGCGTGCCCGATTCTAGCCACTGAACCCGGGCTCTACTCCGTAGTTTCATAATAGCTCCGAGTCTTCCCTGCTGTCAATTGACCTTTGTTGCTGAAGCAATTCCACAAATTATCTCGCCTCTGATTCTTCCTTTCAACAGCTCTCCTGTAAACACCCGCCGACCCGTCTATACCCCACGAGCTTCACAGCTTTGTAGCTTCTCCCTCTTATTCTTCTCCTTCTTCGTCTTTTGAACAAAGGATATAGCTTAGCACACTACTACTAGTAATCATGGCTACCAACGGCAATGAAGGCGCGGGGGAGAGGGTCAACACTGATATCATCACTCTGACGCGGTTTCTCACTGAAGAGCAGACCAAGCACAAGGAAGCAACAGGCGACTTCACGTAGGTATTGCAAGTATGACAAAAACACTGGAAAACTCATTAGAGCAACAGACTCCTTTGTCACGCCCTCCAATTCGCGTTCAAGAGCATTTCCTACTACATCCGAAGAGCGACTCTAATTAACGTACAATACCTACCTTTTCTCCAAAAAATGGAGCCAATAACTAAAACCCATTAGCTCACTGGCCTCGCGGGCTCCTCTAACACCACCGGCGACGACCAAAAGAAACTTGATGTTATCGGCAACGAGCTCTTCATCTCCGCCATGCGCTCTTGTGGTCGTGTGCGACTGCTTGTCTCCGAAGAAGAGGACGAAGCCATTGTATTCGACGAGTTTCCGACCGCCCGCTACGCCGTAGCCTGCGACCCGATTGACGGATCCTCAAATCTCGACGCAGGAGTCTCCGTCGGCACCATTTTCGCCATCTACAAGCTCGCCGAAGACGCCAAAGGCACAAAAGAAGAGATGCTGAAAGCCGGTTCTGAAATGGTAGCTTCAGGCTTCACCATGTACGGTGCCTCTGCGCAACTTGTTATTACTATGCGAGGCGGCCAAGTCAATGGCTTCACTCTTGACAATTCCTTTGGCGAGTTTATTCTTACACATCCTAACATGCGGATCCCGAAGACGCGCGCTATTTACAGCGTCAACGAGGGGAACAGCTTGTACTGGGAAGAGCCGGTCAAGGAGTACGTAAACAGCTTGAAGTTCCCTGGCGAGGGCGGAAAACCGTATAGCGCGAGATACATTGGATCCATGGTTGCAGACGCATACCGGACGTTGTTGTATGGTGGTATTTTTGCGTATCCGGCGGACAAGAAGAGTCCGAAGGGTAAGCTGCGTATCTTGTACGAGTGTGCGCCTATGGCTATGGTGTTTGAAAATGGTATGTATACGCTAACCCCCCCCCCCCCCCCAAACCAAGAAAAACAACCACACGAATCAGCTGTTTCGTATTTTCCTTTGCTCTGTTCCATTCGGACATGATATGCATGACATACATAATGTCCAGGAGCACAAGACCTATCATTGCTACTTCTCGCATCAATCGCATAGACACATTTGCTAACTCACCTCTCCAGCCGGCGGTCTCGCCGTCGACAGCAAAATGCGCCGCATGCTTGACGTTGTCCCCGAACACATTCACGACCGCTCCGGCATCTTCCTCGGCTCAGAGGGCGAAGTCCAAAAAGTTATCGATACGCACAAGAAGTTTCAGAAATAGAATGTTTCCTCACCCTTTTGATTTTGTGAAAGTTTTGGTGGGCAGAGGAGGAAAAACCTGGGGTCGAAATTGATGGACTGGACGTCGCGAGTGAGCAAACGTATCTATGATTACTATTATTGTGGTGTGTGGAGAGGCTTATCTCATGGGAAAGCAATTTATGGAAATGAGAAGTATGAACAAGGAAAACTTTTTTTCCTCTTGGGAATCACGCTGGTTGGCCTGAATTTAGGACATTTGGGATCACAAGGGGATGTAATGATTTTTCTAAGTAGCACAGCAATGAAGGCGAACAGCCCACCCCACACTGTCGACCAAAAGCCTCAAAACTATTTTTTTTTGGTCCGCCACAACATTCATCCATGTAGCCTATCACGCGTACAAGCAACACGTGGGGAAAGATTAAGAACTTTTTTATTGACAGTGCCCGCATTGACGTTTCTTTAGCCCCCAATCCCAACATGCCATATCTATACAGATGTACCTACCCCATACCCAAGAAACCCAACACAATGGTCCCCCCCCCAAATAAGTACCGGAATCTTGTGTTTCCATAGTACTTCCATCATTCACCCACCCACTCACCCACACGTCT